>CM055121.1:247675702-247683202 GCA_029206835.1 Rana muscosa | reverse complement strand
TAATCCACCCCGATATAACTTTATGAATGAACACTTTTTTATTGACTACTGTATTCTCCCCCCATATCACTATATGAATAAATACTTCATATAATGACCATTTACCACTGCATTCTACCCCCATATCACTATATGCTGTTCTATGTTTACTTTATGGCAACTGTATGATGCTACTTAGCAGAAGCACCATGTCACTGATATCAACAGATTACTGGTGTCTTCTTCCACTAGTGATGTCATACCTGGAAAGCAGTCATACATTCTAAGGCAGGGCTACAGTTTATGTATTATCAGTGTGTTTATAGTATATACCAATCCTGCATACTAATGCATATGTATATCATAATAATAGAAATAAGTAATTTTGATACTTTTTTCCAATTAGATTCTGTTGTAATGGATTTTTATTTAGGTTATCACATTTGAAGAAAAGTGGTGTCTGGAAGGTAGTGATGGATTTTCAAAGGTGATCAGTATTATATACACACACACCAATATCAATATCATGTAAGCCTATGTATTCATTAGTTGTAATAAGAATATTAACTTAAAAAAATAAAAATGAAATAGTAATAACAATATAATAATAAAAATAACAGCAACAACATATTAATAAAAAATAGTACAAAATAATAATAAAATAAAAATAATAATAATAATAATAATAATAATAACAATAATAATAATAATAATAATAATAATAATAATAATAATAATAATAATATGTAGCTTATACTCCAAGTGCATTCTTTTTATTACATTGCTATTTTTGTCATCACATTGGAACCTAGGAGAGAAATGATGCCAGGAAAGTTGTGATGTGTTCCTATAGAGGCCATATATTTTTTATCTATGAATAAATCAAGACCTGCATAAAAAATATTCTGAAAGTAGTACTGTTATGTATTATATAGAGTATAAATATGATATATCACAAACCAGACTGGAAGTGGCAGCATGAGCTACCATTACTGGTAGGGGAGGTATGATATCTATCTATCTATCTATCTATCTATCTATCTATCTGTCTGTCTGTCTGTCTGTCTGTCTGTCTGTCTATCTATCTATCTATCTATCTATCTATCTATCTATCTATCTATCTATCTATCTATCTATCTATCTATCTATCTATCTGTCTATCTATCTATCTGTCTGTCTTTCTGTCTGTCTGTCTATCTATCTATCTATCTATCTATCTATCTATCTATCTATCTATCTATCTATCCATTCTACACACTTAATCTATATATCTTATACATACACACACACATAAATATATTAATAATATAATATAATATAATAGATGTTGCTGCCCCCCAGCCATTGTTCTTCCTGTGGTTTTCCATGTTCTGATCTTGCCCCTACATGTGTATATCAGTGGGATACAGAAGGCAGGCTTGCTGGAACTTCTATACCTATAGATCCCCCCCAGCTCCCACCCTACAACTCTCTCTTATTAGGTGAGAAGATTTAATCAGCATCTCAGTGCTTTGTTGAACTTGTGTAGCTATGGCAGTGTGATTTACAGAGATTTGTACGGGTCAGGGAAGTCTTTCCAGCCTTACTGTGTATATTTAGACAGGACTTTGCTTGGTGTTAAAAAGTGTATATTTTCAATGGGTTCACACACAGTAGCAAACAATAGCCACATTGTAAAGGCATGTACAACGCGTATTGAAACGCAGCACCCAGACTTCTGCTAATCTGCCCTCAGTAAAGCTGAAATAATTATCCTAAGCCGCCTTTCTACAAGGAAAAAAATCATTGAGGAATTCAAACTTTTTTTTTTTTTTTGAAAGATCTTTTCTGCATTCCGATGGAGATCTAGGGGCAAAGCATAGAGCCCCAACTACTTCCAGCCCTCAATGGAAAACAGATATAACAATTAAAAACAGGAGACATAGCGTGACATGCAACTTCAGCAGAAGAAAAGAGACAGCAATGGAGGCTGAGTAGGTTCCCCTTCATGGCTGGAGCAGCTCAGGGTATCACATGCACAGGGGCCACACATAGGTTACAGCACAGGGAGGGCCAATAGGATTGCCTCAAACGTGTAGACCTATTAGTGGTACAGCTAATGAGCCATGAGTAATTAAGTGCTTAACATATCACGAAGTTAACTGTAAGATCAAGTTACACACACACACACACACACAACACAGCAAAAGTAGAAATATACATTCTGCATAAAACTCCATTGGAGGTGTTGGTGAGGTCATCCCTTGCCTTAGAAGGGGAGTGACGTCACCTCTGTCAAATTGTAGATTTTGAAAGTGGGGGAAGTCAATTCTGTAACTGCATAACATGTTTAATGAGTGGTGATGATATCAAATTTGTTAAAAATGGCCTAATTATAGAGAGTGTCAATGGGTCACCTAACAAAGCAAACAAGAATATCACTCATATTTATAAAGCTGTGCTTTTTCAAAATATTAGTAGCAATGGCTCTCCTGGAAAAAAAAAAAAAAAAAGTTCAAAACTTTAACATACATGTATATAGGAGTAAGGCAATTTCTGTAAAAAAAAAATAAAAAATTTAAATGTTTGATTTTTCAAGAGCTTTTGATGTCATCAGGTGTTATGTGATGTCATTCCTCAGATCATTGTCAAGGGCTGCCCTTCTCTCCCTCTTATTCTCTCTCCACATATACTGTATGTGTATATAAACTTTCTTTCTCTCTCTCTCTCTTTCTCTCTACACATGTATTTTATATATATATTATCCATCGATCTATCTATCTATCTTTTTATACTCTCTCTCTCTCTCTCTCTCTCTCTCTCTACATATGTATTTTATATATATTATCCATCGATCTGTCTATCTTTTTATACTCTCTCTCACTCTCTCTCTCTCTCTCTCTCTCTTTCTCTCTCTCTCTTTAGAATATATTTTATATATATTTCTCTCTCTCACTCTCACACACACACACACTCTCTCTCCCCCTCTTTCTCTCTCCTTATTATATATATATATATATATATATATATATATATATATATATACTCTCCCTCTCTCTATATACACATACCCCCCCCCCTCTATCTCTCTCTCTCTATATATATATATATTAACAACTATGTCATTGTCATGAACTAGTGTGTGTGTGTGTATAAACACCCTGATTATGGCAATAACTGGAGGAGGGGGGCTATTGCTCTTGATTCTACTTCATCACTGTCACATGTATACCTTGAATTCTTAGAAATTAAATGAATTAATCTGATTGAATAGACAATGCACAGCATAAAAATAATATAATTTTGAAATCAAGCTCTAGGTCTATCTATTGTCATTCCCTGTCTATATATATATATATATATATATATATATATATATATATATATATATATCTATCTATATATATAGATAGATATATATATATATATAAGCTTCATCTCATGTGTAATATTGTGCAGGGAGTGTGCAGCAGGCTCCAGCAGGCAGTGATTGGGCTCGCCCTGGCTATGTTAGGGACACATTCTTATGTCCTTAAATGCACAAGCAGATAATTGTTGGCGCTCCATCTTTGTGTGAGGGGGCCAAATGCCTTTTAATGACTGCAGCTGCTGGCTGAAATCTATCAATGAAATAGGCTTATTGCGAAGCCCCCCTAGAAAAAAAAAAATCTTCTCACTGCCTTCAAATCTAGAGTTGGAAGATTGGTGATGGATTGAGATAGAGGCATAAAAGGTCTGATAGCTGGGCAGCCATCAGCAGGGAGACAAGAGCACACAGCAAAGAACACTGCACTCTAGTCCAGCCTGCAAATCCTTTCCGGATCCTGTAAGTTCCCTCTACAGCCCCTTTCACTAAGCTCAATCGCTTCCCTGTGATTACAAGCCTTGTTCCAGCACTGCTGCTGACCTTTTGGGGGTTTTGCTATTGTAGATGGGGGGTCAGAGGGAAGGAAAAAAAAATATTTAAATAGGGGTGGAGGGATTAGGCAGTTTAATAGTTAAATGAAATGGACCCTTCTTGTAGAGAGCAGAGACAGAGGGAGAGGGGGGATTAGTGTGCAGTCAGGCTGCAGGTGCTGTGCACTGTGTTTCCCAAGATCAAGTCTGCCTTTGTGCTGCTGCTGGGTGCAGGCTGTCTGTGTGCCTCTGTGTGACTCTGTGTGGCTCTGTGCAAAGCTGAGGGAATCCTGGGTGTTGCAGCCTCTGAACTGGCCTCTGTCATTCACTCTCACTTGCTTGTGCTCACCGACCAGCTCTTCCCAGGGGCCCTGACAGTGTGCTGTGGGGAGGATGGAGCATCTCTTATGCACTCTGCTGCTGAGGAGCAATCACAGAGGTTAGAATGCAGCTCTCCATATTTCCATTGATGCTTCTGAGTCTTCTGCTAGAAGGGGAGCTTGACATCACTTCTGTTCATTCACAGCTACATCCCTTACCTCCTAGTGTCAGATAAGTTGCAAAATTCCTCTTTACACTTCTGTGATAATAGTATATACAGTGTTATTGCACGTCTGCATGAGTGTGTAGATCTAGATGTCATTCATCCACAGGGAAGTGCATCCCTGAATTTTTTACATGTTTAAATACCTAAAATAGTTTTGTGTGTAGAGCTCCTATTTTCAGACACATGCTCTTTAACAAAATTGCATCTGTGTGATTGTTTGGGCAATTAATGATGATAATTTATGCATGTATATATAATAATCTATATATGTATGTATGAGTTTAGTTTAATATAATAACACTGTTTACATATTAGAGTGTATGTATGTATGCATGTGCAATAATCTATATATGTATGTATGTATGTGTGTTTAGTTTAGTTTAGTTTAATATATTAGCACTGTTCATACATTAGTGTGTACGTAGTGAGCATGTATGAATGTATAATAATGTATGTATGTATGTATGTACATACGTGTGTGTATAATAATCTATGTACGTAAGTATGCATGTATGTATGTATATGTGTATAATAATATATGTATGTATGGGTTCAGTTTAATATATTAATACTGTTCATACATTAGTGTGTATGTAGTGGGCATGTATATGTGTATGTATAATAATCTATATGCGTATGACTATGTATGCATGAATGTAGGTATAATAGTTTATATATATGTATAATAATCTGTGTATGTAACTATGCATGTATGTATGAATGATAATAATCTAAGTATGTATGTATGGGTTTACTTTAATATAATGACAGTTCACATATTAGAGTGTATGCATGCCTTTAAAATAATCTATGTATGCATGTATACATGTGTGTATGTATAATAATCTATGTACGTATGTATGAGTTTAGTTTAATATAAAAACACTATTCATACATTAGTGTGTATGTAGTGAACATGAATGTATGTATAATAATCTATGTGGGTATGTATGTACAATTATGTTTGTGTGTCTGTATGGGTTTAGTTTCATATAATAACAGAACTCATAAGTTCATACATTAGTCTGTATGTATGTATGTCTGTGTGCATGCATGTGTGTATAGATTATATATATAGATATATGTATATAAATATATATACAAATATATATATTTACATATCTCTCTCTCTCTCTCTCTCTATCTATCTATCTATCTATCTATCTATCTATCTATATGTATCTGTATATATAGATATATATATATAGTGTTTATATGTGTATGTACTATATATACAGTAAGTGTGTATATATATATGTGTATCTAATATACATATATACAGTGTTTATATGTGTATGTAATATATATATATATATATATATATATATATATATATATATATATACACACACAGAGATTTATTTATAGCTAGAGAGAGAGAGAGAAGGAGGGAGGGACAGTGTGTAGCTGGTAGATGTAAATGTGTTATATGTATGTATGTGTATAATTATATATACAGAAGCAGTGTAATTCATGTACCAAGCTCTATCCAATGAATGAATTACTTCTGTGCTTACATTACACAGCAAAGTGCAATCAAGCCCCCTAGTGTGCCCAGGTCCCCCAATGGCACAGTGCAGCCCTATCTATCTAGCAGTACACACACCGATGTCTGAGACTTGGCTGGTCGGGCAGGACGCTTCAGAGTCATTAAAGTGGATCTTTCATGGAGAGTAATGCACTATTTATGCAGAGATAGACAAAAGCAGGGATGTGGATGGAGGAAGGGAAAGGAAAAAAAAAAAAAAAAAAAAAAAAAACACAGCATCATTCTGATGAATGACATGTCATTAACACATCATGCTGATTTAAATAATTCTGTCAAAAACTACAAAAATGCCCCATCATATTGCACATTTTCGTCCATTAATCCCGTGAAAACATAATTATGTTGCAAGTAAAAGAAACCTTTAACCCTTTCCCCTCCTGACAAGCTCTCTGTGCCAAGCCCTCCCGTGGTTTGCAAGGGGTTAATCTTTGACAAACTTTGCACATGGTTGGGGAACGTTTCTTTCTTTTTTTTTTTCTTTTTTTTTTCTATGTTGGAGACTTTTCTGTAAAAAAAAAAAAAAAAGAGTTAAAATGTTTATTCTAAAAAAAAAGAAAAAAAAGAAAGGACTAGCGAGAGAGGGATGAGATTTGAATATTCCACCCATGGCCAGCGCTGCTGACCCTCATTAAGTGGACATCCTGCTAGGGCCCCGGTATTATGGAGGGGCTGTCCAATCCCAACATCTGCACGCCTTGTTAGAGATTGTTAATGAGGCTTTCCCCTCACACAGAATGAAAGGCCCTCTCCATGTAGATTTACCTTATGTCAACTCTTTACTTCTAATGAATTGCATCACAATCCCTCCATGAATGGGGCCAACTCTAGAGGAAGAACTAGCCAAAAAAAAAAAAAAATGTTACTTACATTGTACAGATCTCTCCAAATAAAAAGATGCAGAAAGATTACAATATGACATTTTGTATTAGATACTTAAGTATCCATAGTTAAATAAGATACACGCTAGAAATTGTGATTGTTCTGTTTATAAGTATTTGTTGTGTCTTTTTGTATTTTTTTCCCCCTAGGCCACCTCCAGTAGAACATCTGTAGGGACTGGAAAGGAAAAAAAATCAACTAATATAAAAATAAAGACCACATCCTGTGTAAGTGGGCATTGCCAGTGTTCATTACAGGCCACCTATTGCTAATTTAATTGTATTACTTAAAATAAATATTTGTTATTTTTTTTTTTTCTAACGATTGTGATTGTGATGAAGAAATGTGGAGGGGTACATTTGAAACAAAGCAGCACAGTGTAACTTAATCAAACTTTAGATAGTAATGTATTTAAATACGTTTGTATAGTAGTTACATATACATGGAGACTTCACATGTTTTTACTTTAGGTAAATGACACACCTGCTTACAGGTAAGAGAGAGATAGTTACATTATTATTATTCCTATTATTATTCTTATTGTAATTCCTCTTTTTTTTTTCCTTCTTCTTTTTTTTAAATATTATTATTATATTTTTACATACAATACATACATAATTATATATATGTGTATAATGTGTATAATTATATATATATATATATATATATA